>JACSOB010000089.1:0-5000 GCA_019677175.1 Bombus sylvicola | reverse complement strand
TGTTTATATTTATGTATAACTCTCCAAGTTGTTGCTACGTTGATTGAATAAAATATATTTATATACACATATATATCTGGCGTTTCAATTATTTCCCTTTTTTAGTTATTCTTATTTCCTGGTTTATTTATTCGGTTCGCGACTCATTCAATTTATTAATAGATTCTATTTACTTTTAATTTTATACTAGTTAGATTTATTAGTCGCCCTCATTTGTTAATTCTATATTTTGTTTCGTAATGCCGTATGTTCGTTTGTATATTCAAATCCTTATTCGCGCGTTTTGAATCGCGCAGTTTTCTTTTTCTCGTTACGGCACGTGCGGAGCGCGGGACGTAACAGATATTTCGACATTTAAGCGCTCTTTTCACTCCACTTGCCGCGCCAAATGTAATGCACACACGTTTCAGCGTCGAAACAATCCCAACGGCTCGCAAATCGCGATGATTTCGTCGATTTTGTCGAAAACTAACCGTCATTTCTATCCCGTTTGAGATACTTCGATGTTTAAGCGCTCTTTACACTCCACTTTACGCGCCAAATGTAATGCACAGACGATTCAGCGTCGAAACAAGCCAATGTCACGTCCCGCGCTCCGCACGTGACGTAACGAGAAAAAGGAAACAACCCGATACAAAACGCGCGAATAAGGATTTGAATATACAAACGAACATACGGCATTACGAAACAAAATATAGAATTAACAAATGAGGGCGACTAATAAATCCAACTAGTATAAAATTAAAGTAAATAGAATCCACTAATAAATTGAATGAGACGCGAATCGAATAAATAAACCAGGAAATAAGAATAACTGGAAAAGGGGAATAACTGAAACACCAGGAATATATGTATATAAATATATTTTATTCAATCAACATAGCAACAACATGGAGAGTTACACATAAATATAAACATACATGCCAAACATATAATAAACCAGAAAATACTAGAGACAATACTATGTAATAAACCATACTATAAATATATGAGTATATAAAATCAAAGAACTTATAATCTAACGTATACATAAAACATACAATATTGTATTATTAAAGAAATAAAGGTTACATTGTCAGAAATATATATATGTATGTGCGCACTCTACATTATTACATCAAATTATTAATCTAGGATACATACTTAAAACTAGCCAACATTCCGGTAAAATAATTATAAAATGAGAACTACATTACGAAACATGCACGTTATATGGTATTACGTTATATGGTATTACGCTATAACGTATTACGTTATATGGTATAACGTTATAACGTATTACGATATATGGCATAACGTTATAAGGTATTACGTTGTATCGTATAACGTTATATGGTATTACGTTATAACGTATTACGTTATATGGTATAACGTTATACGGTATTACGTTATAACGTATTGCGTTATATGGTATTACGTTATATGGTATTACGTTATATGGTATTACGTTAAATGGTATTACGTTATTTTATTTTACGTTATAACGTATTACGTTATATGGTATTACGTTATAACGTATTACGTTATATGGTACAACGTTATAACGTATTACGTTATATGGTATAAAGTTATAACGTATTACGTTATATGGTATTACGTTATATGGTATTACGTTATATGGTATAACGTTATAACGTATTACGTTATATGCTGTAGGGTTATAACGTATTACGTTATATGGTATTACGTTATATGGTATTACGTTGTAACATATTACGTTATATGGTATAACGTTATATGGTATTACGTTATAACGTATTACGTTATATGGTATTACGTTATACGGTATTACGTTATATGGTATTACGTTATAACGTATTACGTTATATGGTATTACGTTATAACGTATTACGTTATATGGTATAACGTTATAACGTATTACGTTATATGGTACAACGTTATAAGGTATTACGTTGTATGGTATAACCTTATATGGTATTACGTTATAACGTACTACGTTATATGGTATTACGTTATAACGTATTACGTTATACGGTAGAACGTTATGATGTATTACATCATATGGTATAACGTTATATGGTATTACGTTATAACGCATTACGTTATATGGAATTACGGTATAACGCATTACGTTATATGGTACAACGTTATAACGTATTACGTTATATGGCATAACGTTATATGGTATTACGTTATAACGTATTACGTTATGTGGTATAACGTTATAACGTATTACGTTATATGGTATTACGTTATAACGTATTAGGTTATATGGTATAACGTTATAACGTATTACGTTATATGGTATAACGTTATAACGAATTACGTTATATGGTATAACGTTATATGGTAATACGTTATAACGCATTACGTTATATGGTATATCGTTATAACGTATTACGTTATATGGTATTACGTTATATGGTATTACGTTATATGGTATTACGTTAAATGGTATTACGTTATAACGTATTACGTTATATGGTATAACGTTATAACGTATTACGTTATATGGTATTACGTTATATGGTATTACGTTATATGGTATAACGTTATAACGTATTACGTTATATGGTATTACGATATAACGTATTACGTTATATGGTATAACGTTATAACGTATTACGTTATATGGTATAACGTTATAACGTATTACGTTATATGGTATTACGTTATAACGTATAACGTTATATGGTATAACGTTATATGGTATTACGTTATAACGTATTACGTTATATGGTATAACGTTATAACGTATTACGTTATATGGTATAACGTTATATGGTAATACGTTATAAGGTATTACGTTATATGGTATAACGTTATAACGTATTACGTTATATGGTATTACGTTATAACGTATTACGTTATATGGTATTACGTTAAATGGTATTACGTTATAACGTATTACGTTATATGGTATAACGTTATAACGTATTACGTTATATGGTATAACGTTACGTTATAAGGTATTACGTTATATGGTATTACGTTATATGGTATTACGTTATATGGTATTACGTTATAACGTATTACGTTATATGGTATAACGTTATAACGTATTACGTTATATGGTATTACGTTATAACGTATTACGTTATATGGTATTACGTTATAACGTATTACGTTATATGGTATAACGTTATAACGTATTACGTTATATGGTATAACGTTATATGGTATTACGTTATATGGTATTACGTTATATGGTATAACGTTATAACGTATAACGTTATAACGTATTACGTTATATGGTATTACGTTATAAGGTATTACGTTATATGGTATTACGTTATAAGGTATTACGTTATATGGTATTACGTTATATGGTATTACGTTATAACGTATTACGTTATATGGTATAACGTTATAACGTTATACGTTATATGGAAAAACGTTATATGGTATAACGTTATATGGTATTACGTTATAACGTATTACGTTATATGGTATTACGTTGTAACGTATTACGTTATATGGTATAACGTTATAACGTATTACGTTATATGGTATAACGTTATATGGTATTACGTTATAACGTATTACGTTATATGGTATTACGTTATAACGTATTACGTTATATGGTATTACGTTATAACGTATTACGTTATATGGTATAACGTTATAAGGTATTACGTTATATGGTATAACGTTATAACGTATTACGTTATATGGTATAACGTTATAAGGTATTACGTTATATCGGTATTACGTTATATGGTATTACGTTATAACGTATTACGTTATATGGTATAACGTTATAACGTATTACGTTATATGGTATTACGTTATAACGTATTACGTTATATGGTATTACGTTATAACGTATTACGTTATATGGTATTACGTTATAACGTATTACGTTATATGGTATAACGTTATAACGTATTACGTTATATGGTATAACGTTATAACGTATTACGTTATATGGTATAACGTTATATGGTATTACGTTATATGGTATTACGTTATATGGTATAACGTTATATGGTATAACGTTATAACGTATTACGTTATATGGTATAACGTTATATGGTATTACGTTATAACGTATTACGTTATATGGTATAACGTTATAACGTATTACGTTATATGGTATTACGTTATAACGTATTACGTTATATGGTATTACGTTATAACGTATTACGTTATATGGTATAACGTTATAACGTATTACGTTATATGGTATTACGTTATATGGTATTACGTTATATGGTATTACGTTATAACGTATTACGTTATATGGTATAACGTTATAACGTATTACGTTGTATGGTATACGTTATATAGTATTACGTTATATCGTATTACGTTATATGGTATTACGTTATAACGTATTACGTTATATGGTATAACGTTATAACGTATTACGTTATATGGTATTACGTTATATGGTATTACGTTATAACGTATTACGTTATATGGTATTACGTTATAACGTATTACGTTATATGGTATTACGTTATATGGTATTACGTTATATGGTATTACGTTATAACGTATTACGTTATATGGCATAACGTTATAAGGTATTACGTTGTATGGTATTACGTTATATGGTATTACGTTATAACGTATTACGTTATATGGTATAACGTTATAACTTATTACGTTATATGGTATTATGTTATAACTTATTACGTTATATGGTATTACGTTATATCGTATTACGTTATATGGTATAACGTTATAACGTATTACGTTATATGGTATAACGTTATAACGTATTACGTTATATGCTATTACGTTATATGGTATTACGTTATATGGTATAACGTTATAACGTATTATGTTATAAATGGTATTACGTTATAAGGTATTACGTTATATGGTAGAACGTTATAACGTATTATATTACGTGGTATAACGTGTATTACGTTATAACGTATTACGTTATATGGTATAACGTTATAACGTATTACGTTATATGGTATAACGTTATATGGTATTACGTTGTAACGTATTACGTTATATGGTATAACGTTATAAGGTATTACGTTATATGGTATTACGTTATAAGGTATTACGTTATATGGTAT